>CM068760.1:6359413-6407219 GCA_035084275.1 Hydrolagus colliei | reverse complement strand
TGTCACAGTAAAACGATTTTCTATTTTCCAAGTTTTTTTTGTGTCTCTGTGTGTCTTGTGTGTGTGTGTGGGGGGGGGGGGGGGGGGGGGGGGGGGGGGGGGGGGTGGGGGGCGGGGGGTGAACCCTTCTTGTGATGGCAAAATTAATTACTCCACCTCGCATTCCTTTGCAGAGAAAAAAAATATCCCCCACCACACTCAGTTAGAATAATAATAAGAATCTTATTCGGCATGTTATTTGAACCACCGTTTGAATGAATGATTTTACGGACACGCTATCATTTCAAGTTGCGTTCAGATGCGTTAAACATACTTATATTATACATATACAAATACACACATACACACACACACACACACATATATAAATATATAGACTGGACGCTTCTTTTCTTCATTAACAACCTATTGTTTCTTTATAAAACACCGAGACAGACAGAGACAGAGAGAGACACACACTCACAGAAGAGAGAGAGAGAGAGAGAGACAGAGTGTGGATTTTTTTTTTAAAAGCAACAAAAAAAGGCAAAAATTTAAAACGACATACCGAAATCGGGCAGACGGCAGGACTGAAGAATGTGTATTTTTTTCCCCTACAGAAATCAGCCCACGTTGCAAAATATCTGGAAGATTTTGTATTTTATCCCGATTGATTCTGTGTGTGTATATATATATATACTGTATAATATATATATTTTTTGCTGATGGCTCGATAGTTTAGCTTGCTGACTGGCTGACTAGCTAAGATAGATAAATAGATAGATGTTCAAAACAGGATTCTCTCTCTCTCTCTCTCTCTACCTGTCCCTCTCTCTCTCTCTCTTCTTCCTCTCCTCCTCCTCTCTCTCTCTCTCTCTCTCTTTACAGCCTGAGAGTGAATGAACTGGGTTAGACAGATGCGTTTCTACGCCGCCACTCTGATCACGAATTTATGGCTGCCGGACGTGCCGTGGCTTCCCTCTCCCACAATGGAGCCGCTCTGACATTAAGCATAAAATTGATGAGAGAGAGAGAGAGAGAGAAAGAGAGAGAGAAAGAAAAAAGAGAGTGGGGGAGAGAGAGAGAGAGAGAGAGAGAGACAGACAGACAGACAGAAAGAAAGGAGAGAGAAATCTAATCTCTTTTCCAGATCCCTTTGGTTTTTTTATTCTCCCCCCCCACTCCCCCCTCCTCGCACCCCCCCCCCCCTAAATTCTAGTGTCCTCCCCACACCATACCCCCTTCTCCCTCACTCCCTCCCTACTTTTGTTTCTTTCTGTTGAAACAAATCACACACACCAGCTCTTTGCTATCAATTCTATTAAGTATATATTAAAAAATATCTATTTTAAAATAAGTTGTTGTTTTTCTAATGTGTGTCTGTATATGTGTGTGTGTGTATATATATATGTGTGTGTGGGATGAGTGGAGGAGGCAGAGAGAGAGAGAGAGATGGGGGAGAGAGATGAATACAATTCAATTCAAACCAAACCTGGGAATCTATATAAAGAGAAACAGCACTTTCCTACCCCCACCCCCCCCCCCACCCCTCCCACCGGCAAAATTTTTTTAAATTCAAACTCAATTCACTGGAGGAATTTTGAGATGTTCTGAAAAAGAGAGTAAATCAGAATTTTTTTAAAAAAAACAGGATCCATCCACCCCACTCCCTTCACCCCCCCCTACAAACAAGGCCTATCTCCCCCCCCCCAAAAAAACGCACACACACATATATACACACACACACAGCTTAAAAGAAATGTACATATACACACACACATCCATACAAAGGATTGCTCTGATTGGGAGTTTGCTTTTCCAAAGCTCATTTGTTTGCCTCTTCCTCTGGTGTTGACTATATTCTAGGATAACAATCACTCCCAGTATTGATCAATCAGGCCAGAGAGAGGAAGGAAAGAAAGAAATAGAGAGAGAGAGAGAGAGAGCCCCCTACGCTCCAGTTCCCTCATTCTCTCTCTCCCTCTCCCCCACTCTCTCTCCGCCCATGATGAGAACTCGCAGGCCAGAGTTTATTGTCGTGAGAACTTTTTTTTTGTGCAGAGGTTCCACAGGCCTGGGAAAATCATGACTCTGTCTGGGGGAACCCCCTCTCTTTCTCTCTCCCCCCCCCCCCACAAACACACGCACACACATTTCATCATCAAGTCTTCCAATGGCATCATTCTACCACTCAGGTGGACCTCCTGAAGCTCAGTGGTTAAGAGGCACTCGCTCCTTACAAGCCAGAGACCCAGGTTCAATTCCAGGCAGGTCAGGGGCAAACAAAACCTTCCTTACTCCACACACACACACGCGCGCGCGCCTAATAATAATCCATTCCCCCCAAAAAACCCACAATAATAAAAATTGGTCATTTTCAATTCACGACTGTTTGTGGGGGACGCTGCTGTGCGCAATTGGCTGCCGCGTTTCACCCACAAATATACAGTTAATTCACTTTACAGTGTATTCTGTGAAGCGCTTTGAGACGTTGAGAAAATGTGAAAAGCGCTATGTCAAATGCAAGGATTATTATTATTTATGTAAAACACACACTTAAACATACACATAACCTTGTCTTAATATCTCATCCAAACATCACCACTTCCAACAACAGCGTTGGCCTAGACTGGAGACTATTAAGTCCTAACTGGGTGCTTTGAATCCACCAACCTTGTGACCCAAAGATGAGAGAGAGTGCTTCAAACTGAAGAACCAGGCTACCTCCTAAATAAAGGCATCTTGTTTAATACCCCACATGAAGGCTATAATATTGTTTTATCCAATATTTTGTTGGATAATAAAAGAAAGCTTTCCATTATTTTACTAATTGCTCAAGAGTAGTATAGATTAAAAGACTGCTGTGCTCCTCATTCTCACTTTCACACCCTTTCCAAGGTTGAAGGTGGTTAGAAGCACTGAGGCTTAAATGGTTTAGTGCTGACGGGATTATAATGTGTTCTGTGTACAACTAATCAATTTTCAATCACCAGAACACTGACAACAAGTTTTGTAAACAGACTCAGGTAAACTAGGCATCCTCATCATGGGGGGAAATTATGCCACAAACGGTCCGTTATATAGAAATAAATAAGAATATAAATCTTGTCAGTGTACTTTCACTGAATACGGTAAGGAATGGTGTGTGAGAGAGAGAGAGAGAGGTTGTGGTTAGGCGCGGAGAGCTGGCCCTGCCAATTCTAACCTCTCTGTCGATTTGGAAAAGGATGGTTTAAAATGGGACGCCACTATTTCACGATTTACATTTACAATAGCAACTTTCACGTGTTGGTGGAATGCCCAAAAGTGCGTGAGAGACATTTCTTCTAGCTGGGCAACGGAATAAAATTTTCATCAATGAAAAGAGAAAAATGGGTAGTTTTTTGCCCAGACTGTTTTACATTATTTCTTACAAGCAATGAATGCAGCCAACCTTACGAGATTTTATTTGTTCAGATACTAATTCTTTGGGTGCCGTTTTTTTCCTGAAAATAAAACCTAACAATGGCATGTTTATTCCTTTACTGTGATATCGGCCCATTCACTCTGTAATGATGTTTCTTCTTTTGATCGTCTGTTTGTCCATCTGATATGCGCGTCCGGATAATGTGGTGATTCCAAACCCAATGGCAATTTCGTAAGAGAGGATAGTTGGCAAATGAATGGTTTCAGCCAAGAACGATACACTATTTGCAAATCAAAATGATTATAATGATCGGAAACCTTTTGGATGATTCAATTCTTTGCAAGATTTCAACTGTAGCCCTCGCAAGAAATGAAAACAACTGTCATTTTTGACCAAATCTATCAGCTCTTCATCGCATGTTGTTCAAAGAAGTCACAGGCACTTATGCTCTCCAAGGGTTTGAAGGCAGATTACAATTTCAATGCGAGTGCCTGCTTCAAACTGTTTTTAAATTTTAACTTTCCTTTTAAACTTTTAAAACTTTCCGTTTAAAGTTCAAATTTAAAAAACAAATTCCCTTCCAAAAAGAAATTCCCTTCACACTGACTGACTTGCAAGACTTTTCACAATGCTTCTCGAGTCAAATTGGGGTTCTTAAAATCACACTTAGGCTACAATTTGACATAAGTCGAGGCTAATCATGGATATTTTTGCAATGTGTGAAATAATCATTTCGAGAGGGGGAGAAATTGCTCTCAATCAAGACCCTAAAAGGATTTAGATAAACTGAACACTAATAATATGTTTAACAGGCACGTATTTTTACAACAATGCAATACGGTAGGAAGGTGAAGAGTTTAAATTTAATTACTTTCCATCAAGTGGTGGATATTTTGAATGGACTATCCAGTAAGTGGGGGAAAGCTGATTGTTTCGGAAAATTCAGCAGGAAATCAAATAGTAATTTGGCCAAGAAATCGATTGAAATGATAAGAAATGAAGGAACATGTAACTTTTTTTTAACAATATAACTGTCCAGATGGAGTCCTGTAGAAAGGACTCGCCTTAGCACTCGCCTTAGAAACGTGAGAGACCTGTGTTCGAATCCAGGCAGGTCAGGGCAAAACCTTGGGAAAGTTTCCTTTCTCCACATGCCTAATAATAATCCCTCCCCCCAAAATAAATAAATTGCTCATTTCAATCCTGCTATGCGCAATTGGCTGCCGCGTTTCACCCACATATATACAGTCAATTCACTTTACTGTCTTTGTATTGAAATGACCAATTTTCTTATTCGTGTTTTTTTTGGAGGGATTATTATTAGGCATGTGTGTGTGTAGCAAGGTAAGTTGCCCAAGGTTTCGCCCTGACCTGCCTGGATTCGAACACAGGTTTCATGCTTGTAAGTCAAGGTGAGTGCTCTAACCACTGAGCTAAAAGACCCTTACCCCTTTGAGTACAACTGGTGAAGTATGCGTAGGCTAGTTTCTTGCCAACAACTCTTCGATGTCTGCTACTGTTGATCATCGGTTTGTTGGCATGCAATACGAGTCCAACCAACTTGGAAATTATATAAGCCAGTGTGCAGTTACTCAAAATCATGGACATTTCCATGCGTGTCAACTAGTTGTATTTTTTCCGCAAATCACGTTAAAGCTTGTGGCAACTGGCAATGAGGTGCAGAACTGTGTATAGCCAACAACATACCTCTAATCTGTTGTCAACACTCCGCGATGCTCTCACAATGAATTGTTGGTATCAAATTGCTATCTCATTCTCTCCTGAAATTGCTGCCGCAGCCTTCACAAGTGTGGCTTATTCCGGATGTTTACCGCTATCTCTCTGTAATGTAACGTAAAGCCATTCAGTCTTAACGATTCACTCACCTTCACAAAATGAAAGCCGTTCCCTCCTCGTTTTAAGATTTGAAGTTCGCGCTGTCATGCAGATAATTCTCCAGATTCAGCCCCCCCACCCAATTTGCAAGCCACTTTCCACAGTTCCAAAACAAAATCGAACCATGGCTCGGTCAGAGTTTCAACATCACTTCCTCTGAACCCAACGACTTGCAGGTGGGAGGTAAATGTGGTAGTTAATTGTTAAGTAACATTCTTGCCTGACAAAAATAATCCCAGACCATTTTAAGTGCCATGCTTCAATTGGCATGTTCTTATTGCAAATACCTGTTTCGAATGATTGTTGCATTTGATGGGCTCATGGTCAGAAATTCAGTTCAGTCGCAAAGTTCACCTGGTGGGTTGCATGTGAATGTCACAAAGCAATTATTGTGAATGAGAACAAAGTAGCTTTGAACGGCGTTACAACAAGCTATTGATAGTCTTTTAAAAATTATTATTTATTTGAAAAAAACGTGAATAAGAGACGAGGAAATGCTAAATAAATAATGCGAGCCAAAATTGCACATAAAGAAAGTTGTATGCGTCCCATTAAAGGTGAACAGCTTGTATCAGTTGTTTGCCTGCCCGCTATGCCAGCCACTGAGTCAGAAGGTTGCAGTGATCAAATTCTAAGTCAGGGACCTTTAAAGGCACGTGGATTCACTGAAGTGCTATGGAGTGCGGAGAGGAGGGGGGAAAGTGGGGGAAGCTGCGTTGTTATGCCTTGGGACGTCCTCCCGACGTTAAAGGCGCTCTATAAATGTAATTTTGTTGCTGTTGTTGGTGCTGTCCTGCGGGTGAATTGTTAAACCAATGTCTGGGTAGAGGTTGAAGATCCCAACGGCGTTGCGTGAGAAGAGAAAGGAAGTTTCCCCAGCTGATTTCCTGGATTTAAAATGGATCATTGTCAACTCATCGAGTTAAAACGTCACTTGCCGCTAGAGTGAATGACACAAAGAGACGTAACATTTAGACCTGGCTTTTCATTTTTTTTTACACAGGTTATTCATATTAAAACTTATTATTTAAAGTAATTGATTGATGGTGGGTGGGGGGGGTGGGGGGGGGACTGGTTGTGAAACTGGTTAAAGTTAAAGTTACATTGAAATTCCCGCTTGGAGTCACTAATTTCACGGTAGATTGGGCCCAGACGTCAAAAAGTGGAAGCAAGGGGCTAAACCACAAAATCAATATTTCGTTCAAAGCGTTGGCCGTTCTCAATGCAAGTTTTTCGACAAACATGTTTTGCTTTTTTAACGACATCGTCATCCAAAAATTATCCGATACATGAAGTAACAGAGACACAGTTGCAATGAATCATCTTCTCAAACGATATTCAGCGTGTTGTCACATTGTCGCTGGGCGAGACGGGTATTTTAAGAAAATTCACGGGAGCTCTAGCAACGGCAGGCGTCCTGTTATAGGAGGGAGAAAAGGTACGACAACAAAAAGTCTCCCAAGACACAGCCAATGATCGAAGACTAACGGTAGATTAACTTCAGATGGGACATACGCTGTGTACTCAAAGAGAAGGCTTTTTCTGTCAGAGGTGCTGAAGCTATCTAGAGTTAATAGCATTTGATACAGCGCCTTATCACGTCTTTGAGACATCACAAAGCACTCTGCAGCATATAACGTGAAATGAATTGGGTGCATATTTTGTGGGCTAAACGTAGCGGCCAATTGCGCACAGCAGCGTCTCCGCAAACAGTCGTGGATTGAAATGACCAATTTATTACTATTGTTTTTGGGGATGGAATTATTACCTCCCCCCCACCACCCCACCCACCCACCACTGGGAAACGCGATCCGCCAATCAATGAACAACCGGGTTCCTACTTACCACTAGGTAAACAGAGGTGTGTGGAGTAAGGAAACTTGCCCTGCGGGAATCAAACCCGGGTCTCTCGCTTTTGCAAGAGCTATAGGACTCCCAAGATTTAACGGTTTCAGATGTTTGAGGTTACCGAGAGAAGCTGTTGCTGTGGCATTCGACAGTAGGGCAGGCTAGCGAGCGAGTGTGGGAGCACAGTTCCCGTTGATGTACTTCCTTATTTAAGGAATCCCATTAAATACCACTTATTAGAGCCCTTGCAAGGAACCTGATGCAGCTCGGCATTCAATACAGCTACCCGTAAAGGAAAAGCCATTAGATTACATTAATGTGGTTTTACATGGGAAGCAAGGCTTTGGCAACAATATTGAGTGTGCAATAAAAGATCATTTATTATTTATATTATTATGATGTTATCAGCGTGCCAGAGGTACATCGGCATTTATTTTGCATCCTCGACACTGCGCTGTGCCTTGGCTAGTGTGTGTCTATGTTCTCCTCGTGTGTGTTTGTGCTTTCATAGCAGCCTGAGTTACACCAGCAAACCTGCAGGCCGGCGCTGGTAACTTCAGATGACCTTATTGGAGCTCTGCCCCAGGTCCCAGGTGTGCGAGCGGGGGCAGAAGGTGAGGGTAGCTGCCTGTCTTGAATCGTGTCAAGTGCAATCGCCAATGGGTCAGAGGTAGACAGGTCAACTCCCCCTCGGAGCCACTGGTTGGAAGGCAAGACTTCTACGGTGCTTCTGCTTGGCACGACAACAGAGAACAGAGCAGAGGGCGATGTAACAAATCCCTCGTCAATCCAGCTCCTCAACAACAAGATTGATAACCACAAGAACAACTTGGATTTATATAGCTCCCTCCCTCACTCCACGCCAGATGGCGCCTCAGAGCGCTTCACAATAACGGATCCTGGGGCCAAGCCAGTGGGAGGGGCGGGGGCTGGGGGAAGGGGAAGGGGAACGAGAAACGTGACCAAAGCGCGGTCGAGCTTGGAGATAGAATGCAATCCTCTCTCTCCAAGTCCTCACGGTAAGGTGCTATGTCAAATGTGTGGATCATTATCATTGTGGTTATTTCACCTCCAGCAGTGCGCCCCCTACTCGCAACCAGTGATTTGTCAACAATCTAGAACGTCAGCCTATTCCTGAGCTGGTGGCCACAGTAGCCACGCCGTTGTGCACTTCAGAGGGACGGAGGGGCAGAGAGTGAGGCGGTGGAGCAGAGAGGGGCTGATGTGCAGCGTGGAGAACCGAGGGTGGGGTGGAGGGGTGGGGGAGAAGTTGCTGTTTCTCTCTCTCACCCAACACCATCAGTTGCCGCTGTGGTCATTATCAGAATCTAAAAAAAAAATCCAATCACTGAGAGGCACATGAGCAACTGGCGACATCATTCTCATAGCAAGGTAAGCACGATGCATTACTGTCAGCGTATCACAGTTTCACTTGAGAATTTCAATAGATCAGTCACGTTGGCCAATGGCACTGAACCCACCACTGGGGTCAGTATTCCCCCCACACCCCACACACCCCCACCAAACCGTAGCGCCCTCCACTCCCTCCAGCCACTCAGATTTTCTCCCAGTGGGATGGGAGAATGTGTCTCTGCCTGAACTTGTCAGGCTTCTCGTTGTTAAATGGCAACTTAGACAGTTCCATTGGTGTTCTGTCGAAATGAGCGTATCACATAAAATTCCATTCGTGTTCTAGCAATTAATACTGCATTCCTTACATACGTTTGGGTTTGCGCCAATATTCTAATTCATATGGACTCAAACTGAATGTACTCTGTATGTCCAATTGTGCAACCCCAGGGTCCCACAGATCCTTGTCTGTGCATTGATGATTGGCTTCGCATTATACAGCAGGACAAAACCAGTGGCGGGTAACCAGTCCCCCACTACATGTTTTTGCAAAAACCCAAGGCCAGCGACGGTAAATGTTCCCCATCATTTTCTCATTGTATTCCTTGTCTATGATGGGCCGCGGAGGTCTTTGGGAAAATCAGAAGGGCAAAGTGAAGCCTGAAATTCCAATTGGCGTTGATCTGTCTACAAGACTAGGTTTGTTCTCCGCAAGAAATTGAAGCTTGGACAGCATGGCGGAAAATTCTTCAATTTCAGTCTTAATTCGCCAGACTTAACTTAACTATCTTAACTATCTTTGAAAAGAGGAATCGGCTTCCAATTTTAGGTTGACCAACTGGGGACTCGAACCAAGAATATCACTCCGTTGCTCAGCCAGCTGAGTTACCATGTGAGGGATACGTGGACATGAAGCGATGTAACACAAAAGTGATGTAGTGTACTGTACGTTCCTGTGAAGGAAGGTATGGAATTCTCCCACACGGTTCTGCTGGTTTTTTGTTTGCCTTCAGCTTCAGTCTACGCTGGCTCTCTCTTTCTCTCAGGTGTTACCTCAGGCTCAGTCGGCAGCTCTCTTGCTTTGTGGTTAGCAGATTGCGGGTTCCAGCCCTCCAATCGTGACTTGAGACTTTGTAGACTGTATAGGCTGACACACTTTTGGAAGTCTGCCTGGTGAGGCATTTAATTCTGAGGACCCCCATCTGCCTACACAGGTGGTTGTTAAACATACCATGACACTATTTGTAAAGGAAAGCAATTTTCTCCTGGCGTCCTGGCCAACATTTCTCCAGACAGAATTGGTCATTCACTTTATGGCTGTTTGTTTTTTGAGAGGAGGGGGAAATGCTGCATTGCAAAGTAGCTGCTGCGTTTGTTTATATATTAAAAAAAAACAGTCACTACACATGACGGAAATAACCTCGAAGTACATGTAGACCACTTCAGATGATTTATGGTTGCTATAAAAATCCAAGGCTCTTTGTTCTGCGTCCTCGTTGACGAGGTTGTATTTTTATTATTTTCTTGCCTTTTCACACTTCACTTGAGCCGAATATCACCATTTCCGTCGTGCACTTCTTCCATGGGGAAAAAACAAACGTATCTCACATTATCTCAGATATCTGTACACGCATGCCCCAAATGGGTAGAAAATACTTAACGCTACACAAATTAAGTGTGCTGGTAAGTCAAACTAACTTGATTAGAAAATTTATAATAGCCGTTTAAGCTGTGTTTAAACTAATGGAAGAAGGATATTTACAATGACTTGACTCAAATAGTGATTTACTTCACTTTGCGTTATCTATGTTAGTTTAAATGACTTGTGTGGGGGGTACAGACCATTAAATAAATTTACTGTTATTCAGTCTCTACTGTAGTGTTTGTTCAGGGCCGGAACTAGAACTAATTTGCTCCTTTGCTCGGTCCCAAAAATAACTGCAACATTCCAAAATGGCATAAGAGTTCAGTGATTTAACTCAATTGTGTGCCCACTGGCTCATTGCGACAATAAATAAAACTGTATTTCCTAAATTATCAGCTTGAGAAGGAAGGGTAATTAGGGGGGGGGGGGGATTGGGGGATGTTTGCCTTATCATCCATCGGTAGTAAAACTATTTGCTGGCAATGTTGTTTATGTCCCCACGCCCCCACCCCCCCCACCCCCAACCCCCACACCCTCCCAAATTTAGTTGAATTGATGTGCTCTTCATTCAAGGGGACAGATGTCAGCGGTGGATATTTCCATTTTTGGCATCGATTCTCTCGCAGATTGGGCCCGAACCGGAGGAAACGCTCCCTCTGCGCAGTCCAGGAGTGGAAATCAAGTGTCGGCTTTTCTGCCGAGTCCATTTCTTCTGCCGCAGCTGTGCGCGTGCGTGCGTGTTGCAGGCAACGCACTAAACACAGCCTGGCCAGCAGGCGGTGGTAAGTTCTCCCTGGAGAACAATGTACTGAAAAGGCGTCCAGACATCACATAGGTGGACCGTAATCTGTTGTTCGCACCTTGTGATGATGTCTACGGCAGCCAAACGAAAATACACCTCATGATTTTGCCACACACACGTACGCACACACACACACTCAACTCTTGCTATTCACGTGTGCAGCAAAATCACAGAGCGCATTGTTAAAGACTGAATAAACGTCCACGTCAAGTCCCCACCTGTGTCCCTGGGCAGGTAAAAGAAAGGAAATGTACAAGAGAGTGTTTCTGGTGTTGTTTCTTTCTGATAACCCAGGCTGCAATTCATTAATAATACAGCGTTACAGGCACAGTTTAGATTCAAACGTGAAGATTTCAACACTAATAAGGATGGCCTCTGGAAGGCAGAAAATTGCCCTCGTTGCCCTCGCTATTTGCCTTTCCGTTCCAGCTGTGCCAGCTTTGTGCTCGACGTTACTTTGATGAGGAAATCATACCAATTATGGCCATTTCATTGTTGAGGAGAGACTCCAAGAGAGAGAGAGAGAGAGAGAGAGAACATGGAACGTAGAGGATCGGTGCCCCTGGCTTTAGGGGCAGGAGGAACCCAGCGCCCAGAGTCTCTTGAAACTGATACTAGGTGAAGTGGTGATCTCAGCAGACTGAAGCTTTCACAAGATCAGAAGAGACGCCTGGATTAACAAGTCCCCTTTGGCCCCATTTGATATCGCGATTGCAGAATTCTACGCTGCAGTCTTGCTATCACGGTGTCGAGCAGTTTATTTTAAAAAATAAGTCCAGGGTCCCGGTCTCAACCGTTATTCTCGGTAATCAGTCTCCGGGTGAGGAAACGCTTTGTTTTTTTTAAATGCAAATATATATTCCACCACTGCCCCCAACTCCACTGAAGGCTGGAATGGTCACAGCGAACCCTCCATTGTTAGACTTTGGACAGATTCCAAACCCCTTCGGGAGATATGTTTCTATGCACCCCCATTTCCCCCCTGCCCACACCACCCCCTAGCCTCACCCCGACAACTGCCCAACCTCCCCCACCACCATGCCCATACTCACCGAACAATTACCAAAAATGACAAACACGCTTTGTTTAGAATTGTGGTCGTGTCACGATTGTTTCGAAAATAAGCATCGTCCAAATCTGCTGAGGCAGCAGAGATGTGTCCAAATTGGAAGTTTTTCCCGTAGCTCGGGAGGTGATGGACATGTGGCTATTAGAGCATCCACCCAACAAGCCATTTGCTTTTCACAATAGAAAGCCATCTCATTCCACCAAACGTGCAGATAATTTGTGACTGCAACCACCACAAGTATGCAAGTCCATGCCTAGCCTCGCGACTGGACATACCATGGTTCATTTCGTCCTCCGGTGTTGAGGATCCCCTGAATTGTTCAAAATGTACAGTCAATTCACTTTACAGTGTATTCTGTGATTTTTATTTTGCTGGGTTGGTGTTGGGGGTGGGGGGGGCATTGTGGGGGCTGGGGGTTTCAGCCGAGAATCTAACACACGAGGAAATCCATCAACATGCACCTTGGGTCATCCTCCCGACGTGAAATGCGCGATACAAATGTCAGTTTGTTGTTTGTTGTTGTTGTTGTTGTTAAGAGTATCCAAATCAAACTAAGAATTCCATGCATCCCACTGAATTTACTACGGATTCACAAAGGATGCCGTCGTACTTACACTTACTCTGTGGAGCATTCAGTCCAGGCACCCAGCCCACAAGGCAGCAACAGAAGAGAGAACAGCAACAACTTCCAAAAGGACTCGTGTTGACCTCCGCAAGTTTCGCTGTGAATATAATTCACCAGAACACAAGGCGACTTCAACAGGGCCCATTTGTGCTTGTATGTAATTTTGAAATCAAAAGCCTTTCATTAAGGCAATTCATAAATAAAAAAAATTGGTGAAGTTGCCCAAACAAGGAGCCAGTCAAGATTTGCTGCAGGCAGGCAGGCAGGCAGGCAGGAAGCATGTCACATTGGCATAAATCACCTCATTGCATGAAATCACTGCCGTGCAGCAGATCGCCGCATTGATATAATCACCAAACTTACAATTAGAATAATCGCCAAATTTGCAATAAAATGTCTAATACAATAATGCAATCCAGAAAGCAATAAAGTGAAACCTTATCTACGATATAAATCATTTATTTAAGAACAGAGAGGCGTTTAATGCATTGAAACTTCCGACGGCATAAACTTTAAAAGCACCCAAGCAGAATGTGCATTTAAAGCAGAAGCGGCAGGCAAAAGGTATTTTAAAATAAGAACCACCTGGTTGAAATGAACAGTGGTATCTGGACGATATGTAATGGGATGCAGAATAAAGTTTCCCTTGGCATTCTGCCCAGATCAAGCTTCCCTTATGTCAGCTGCATTCATATTTGTTGATGTCTTGATGAAATCGTACAGTATCATTATGTAATAGTATTATACAGAGAGCACCTGTTATTTTGGGCCCACAAAAGTTACATGCCGTATTATCATAATGATGATGATAATAATAATAATCCTCGCATTTGATTATAGCACTTTTTATCACATCTTCTAAATGTTTCAAAGCGTTTCACAGAAGTACGCTGTAAAGTGAATTTACTGTGTATTTTGCGGACCAAACACGGCAGCCAATTGCGCACAGCGGAGTCTCACAAACAGTCATGGGTTAATGTCATGACCATGTTTTTTTCCACAAAAAACAGCGTTTATTACCACTGGAAAGCGAATTATAAATAGGTCAGTGGAAGAAAAATGCGATCAATCCTATTTACAGTCATCCGTTTACTGTTGAAAATGTTCTCGCCAGGGTTTCTAACACCCTTTGCTGGTCAGCCACGCTTGCTCATGAGAGCAAGCGTGGCTGACCAGCAAAGCTTCCTGTGCATTGCCAGTTAGTCCATCGCAGAAGTGTGCTGCACACTCTTTAAAAATATGCTGTAACAGCAATCACAACGCAGAGAATCCAATCTAATTATTTTTATTATCAGAATAGAGTCACGCACAACCATTGTGCCTAATACCAGAAGCCCCTTATATACCAGACGTTTTGACTGTGGATCAATTAAGCAAGAACGTAGGCAAAGGCAATACCTCGTGATGAGAAATCTATCCAGGATTGACAAATTCAGTTTCTTAATCCGAGTTTCTGAATTCATTTTTATTCAGGTTTGAATTTATTGGTAGTGAGGGCTAAAGCTGGGAATAAAACAACAAGGACGACGAAAACAACAACAACAACTTGCATTTATATCGCACCCTTCCATGTGGGCTAGTGTTCTGGGAACGCTTGCAATGAAAGTCAGACGTGGAATTGTTCGAGACCTAGTTAGTTGCTGGTGCGAGCAAATGTCCTGGTCGACGACCCGACAGATTAACGAGAGGCTCACCCACCTCGTGACTCTTTGTGGGAACTGCCTGAGGCAAATGGCCGTTGCCTTAGCCTGCAGCAAACAGTCAAGTCACTACACTCGACAGTAAAGATATTTGTGAAGGGCTCCGAGATGTTTTGAAGCGAGTGTCAGAGTGCTGAGAACATTCCCCCCCCGGCCCGTGCCTCCCCTCCCACCGCACCCCACAATTCACTTCGCTTTATATATTTTTTGAAAAGACTGCTCTGGAATAACAAAGGTTCCCAGTTCTAAGGAATTCGGCCCCTTATACACGATGGCGAGGATCTTACATCACAGGGCAAGGTGATAAAGGAATGACTGTTCTGATGGAAGCTTGAGCGTGTATGTAGTTGCTCCAAAGTGATGTCTGTTACACATCTTTTCAGGCTGGCGATCAGTGTGAGAGTCGGATCGCTGGTTTGTAAGGGTCGGGCCTGTCCTCGAAGCAGAAAAACAAAGGCAGGGAACAGAAGGCAGTCTTTACCTTAGTGTCTATTGAGGCACAGAGAAAAACACCTCACAAGGTGCCCCTGGAGGCAGACTTCACTGCCACCAAAGTCAACGCTGTTGTCAGCTACTAGAGAACCTGGAAAGCAAACAAAGCATAAGTCTTGCCTCGGTACTGGAATCAACTCCCATCTCCCCTGTGTATTCTGTTTATATTACAGACGAAACAGTCATAAATTACCATTGGGTTTATTTAAAGAAATACTTCTGATGCGCGTGGAAACGCATAATGACAATTACGCTCCTTAATAATGTCATGATTAAGCTATTATGATATCAGAGCTGCCTCACGGCTTCGCAGAGAAAAGCATAAGTTAATACTTGTTATTCAACAGCCGTGTTATTCAATAGTTTACATTGGCACACCATAAAATACATCTGTATGGGGTACAAGAGGCAAAAGCGGTTTTTGTCTGACAAATACCTTTGACATGTTTGTATTGTACTGCATTGTCATCGAGCCATTGGCATGTTACTATTTATAAAACTGTTTCCCATTCATCACTGGAGAAGGAAGCAGGGGCCATTTGTTTGAAATGTAACCATAGCCAATAATAAATTCTCCTGCTTGGGACCTCGTGCGATGATTAAGACGTTCTGTATTAACCACCCCGCTCCCCTGGGTTTCGCTTTCCTCCTCCAGGACTGCCAGCAAAGCGCACAGCTTACGAAACTGGTCGCGGGCAATGCTTTTTTGTGTGTGTGTGTGTGTTTATTCTTGGCCGTGGGGGTCTGACTAAAAGACCAAAACAGTTTCAAGTGCGTTCATGTTTATAATCCACCTGTGTGGGCTATCTGTCCGAATTATAAAAACAACGATAATAATCGTTAGGTTTGATCAAGTATCCTTCATGTCGGGAGGAAGTTTTAAAGTGCTTCCCAGGATAAGCCTGTAAAGTCTAGTGTCTGTAGGTGACCCGGCAGCCAGTTTTTTGTCCAGAGCCATGGGTGGGATTTCTGACGTCAATTTCAACAGACAGACGGGACCTTGGTTTAACAGCTCATCCGGAATCCTCCGCCGGGACGAAAGGTCAAGCTAGGCTATATGGGTGCAATTTGCAATTCCCGGCAGGTCAGGGCAAAACCTTGGGCAAGTTTCCTTTCTCCATACATACACACACACATACACACACACACACGCGCGTGCGCGTAATAATAATCCCTCAATAAAAATAAAACACACACACAATAATTAATTGGTCTTCAATCCACAGCTGTTTGTGGGGACGCTGCTGAACGCAATTGGCTGCCGCATTTCACCCACAAATATACAGTCAATTCACTTTACAGTATATTCTGTGAAGCGCTTTCAAGTGCTATATCAAAATACAAGGATTATTATTGTTGTTATTATTGTTACTTGGATAAAATGAATGCAAAATCTATTGTTACAGTATTGCTATTGTCATTCGGTGGCTGCTTTGAGAGTTCGCCCTTACCATCATTATACTGTCGCGTTTGATTCACTGGAGCCATTGAAAGAAGTAGCCAGAGTTCCTTCCCTTCCTTAATTAATCAATGGGCACCAGCCAGTGGAGGCTTTAGCAACGTCAATTCTCGGTTGACAGTGAACTGCCTGGTCCCAAATGGGGAAACATTGGGGAGATACCACAATAAACATCCGCGCGCCGAGACAGGGGAAGCAAAATATTAATCGAGAATCCCACTTCAGAGAATTATTCAGTTACCTCTGATGGGGGAATGTGTGTGTGTCTGTATATGGTCTGCATGTATGTTTATGTGTTGTGCGTTGTGTGTATGTGTGTGTGTGTGTGTGTATGGGTGTCAGGTGATGATGTGCTCAGCTGGTGAGACTCTCCATGGCCTCACACATGAAGAATGGCTAGTGGGCTGGAGTTTTGGGGGAGATGGGGCCTCCAGGAAAGCAGGAGGATGGGGGGAAAAAATTGAGGAGAAAACAAATTAATAAATTGGGGACTAGGGACAAAGAAATGTCACTGTAACTCTCTGGCGAATGTAAATGTAAGAGCTCACGATCTAGGCTGGTCTACCCCATGCAAATGTCTAGGATTTAATTTGTCATAACTGAACCAACACCCCCCCCACCTCTCCCCTCCCTCACACACACACACACACACACATACAACAACCCCCACCACCCCCCCACCTCAACAATGAACCTGCTTTGCTCCCCATTAAGATTAATGGAGTCTCATAAATGTCAGTGTGTTACTAGGATGACAACATCACTAGCTTGTTGAAGACATCATTCAGTTAAATCAGTCGTTGCCTTTCCTATCACAGCCTTTTCATTAACGGTTTGAGAACCGCAGGAGGATTTGGGAATGAAACACAGAAGAAATATTACAGTTTGAATCGTTCCATTAAAAAAAATGCCTCTTCTTGAACGAAGCGTGCCGAATTCTTCCCCGTCCTCAGATTCCATTTTCGGGTACAACAGCATTAGACAAAGAATGACCAATAATTGTTTTTGGGGGGCAGATAGTTAAATGGCACAAAAACATACATTTTGTCAGTGGCAAAGGGCATCCCGTGCTCAAAAGGTTAAAAATGTTATTAATATTCAATGCAGAAATACTAAATAGTGATAACATTCGAGCCTGCATTTATAAATCGTGGCAATAAAGGCATTGAAGTATAGAAAATCCTGTCTATAATAGCCACCCACGGGACTACCCAGAAATGATCTTTATAGACAGGTAGTCCATACAGATAAGATTTGTTTCTATATGCAATAATCATAGTGGGACTACGCTTAGTGGCATTTACAACCTTTTTAAAAATATAGTTAAACCTTATTTACACTATTGGCTTTTTTTTTTCTATTGATGTTCCCTGCTTGAATGGCTTTAGCATGTGTGTGCGTGCGCGTGTGTGTGTGTCTGTGTGTGCGTGTGTGTGTTGGAGTGGGGCACAAGGGATTCCATTAATTTTAAAATGATCAGAAATTCACTTCTTCCTGTGCAAATGTTGCTCTTATGTTAAAGACGTAATTAATCCCAACAATTAATCCGATGTTAATGGTGGTGAAAGGCTCAGCGGCATTTAAAACAATTTAACGGGGGTCTCACTAACGGGAGCAGGAAAAAAATCAAGAGAGAAAATCATGTGTGTGTTAAAATACTGCCCAAGTGATCTGTATCGGAGGTTGAGGAAGCACCTATGTTTACTTGGCTTGTCTAGATTCACTTATATTCAGTGAGACATACTGATTGTTAGCGAAATGTGTCACTTGTTTCCGTGTTTCTCAAGAGGAGAAAATTGCACATAGCTCTATTTATTTCACCGGCTCCTTCAATCTGTCTCAATGGTTTTTTTTCTTCCTTCAAAAAACAACACAAAAAAAACCTCACCCTGGTGGCAACATCCTGACTTTGACAAATAGATTTATGGAACCTTGCAACAATATGCTCTGACAGAAATTCCTAAGGCTTTTTCCTTTTAGGCTGGGTGGACAAACTCATAAAATAAGTATTTTCATAAATGCAAAGTGTAGCAACATATCACAATCATTTTGACTATGCTGCTTCGAGCCTGTACGGTATCAAAGGCCAACATCTCTTGCGTGTCTAACCGTCAAAACACATTACCCCATACACAAATACCTATCACCCCTGTATGCGTTGCAGTAAGTAAATAAAGTTGCTAAAATATTTTCTAACTATTCAAATGTAAACAAAGCATATGCATGCACCTTAAAACACCTTCCAGTGTACCAGCTGATTTTAATTACAAAATTAACTCTTTAAGTTAGGTTAACAGAACGCAACTGAACCAATTGCCAACTGTAGGGACTTTGAGAGGGTGGTGTGGGGGGGCGGGGGGGGGTAACGTTTTAAAAAGTAATTGATCGATTATAAACAAGCTGTTTTGCCTGTTCTCTGCGTTAAAATAGACAGCAATTCTAAAATGTGTCACTACAAGATTCCCCGATGGTTCTGCTGCTTCTCAATATGATTCCCGAGGGGTGAAGGAAGCTATGGAGACACAAGCTGTATCAGGAGCCTGACCACAAGGTCAACTTACCTTCTAGTCATATTCCAAGTGTGAGTATTGGTGGGTCCAGGTGCTGTAACTCAGCGATTAGAGCACTCGCCTTGCAAGCGTGAGACCTGTGTTCGAACACAGGCAGGTCAGGGCGAAACCTTGGACAAGTTTCCTTACTCCACACACACACACACACACACGCCTAATAATAATCCCTCCAAAAGAAAACAACACAATAATAAAAAATTGGTCATTTCAATCCACGATTGTTTGTGGGGACGCCGCTGTGCGCAATTGGCTGCCGCGTTTCGCCCACAAATATACAGTCAATTCACTTTGCCGTACATTCTGTGAAGCGCTTTGAGGCGTCTAGAAGATGTGAAAAACACTACATCAAAATGCAAGCATTATTATTCTTATTCTTATTGTTGTTAATTGTTCATGAAGCTGGGCGAATCTCCAAAACTAGTTCTGAAGGATCACTTCACCCAGTTCCAAGATAAGATGAGCATTCCCTCCTGAGCACTGACTGACGTGGTGAAGAATTCATTTCCGTTTGCCAGGCATCACTCTGCTGGACCTCTTTCGATCGTAGAGTAATTCTTCTGTGAATAGTTTGGGAAATAGTTTCCTCCTCCTCCAGGACACATCCATCTAAAGTGATGCCTCGATCAAATTGCCACACTAGGATAAGGTTTATCTCAAAATTGTCCACATACAAAAACAGCAACAACCACATTTGGTTAGTTTGGGGAGGTGGGAGGTGGCGGGGGAGCTAGGGGGGGACGTCCCAAATGGCCGTTATCAGCACATGTTTGCGATATCTGCTCGATCATTCAGTGGATATTTACATGGTATTACGGGAACTGTTAAGAAGCATTTAGATGAATCGGATGGATGATGGAACATAGGCAAGAATTTCTAAATGTTATCTACTTAGACAATAGGGCAACTGACAATGTACCGATCAAAACTGAAATTGTGCGTGTACTTTTAGTCCAGCATCTGAAAGACCAGAGATGGTGCCTCACTGTTTCTCCATGGTAAGCGAACTCCGCTACAATACGTAACGCAATACAAAATTATACATTTGTATAGCGACTTTCACGTTGGGAGGACGTGAAATGTGCTGGACAGTCAGCGATTTGGCTCCAAGCAGGGTCCAAATCGCTGACTACGCTCTTGCTAAGCTACGAACGACAACACATTTAAGGTCAACAATTTATTTTTGCTCCTCAACAGCCGTTTACTAGTCTGTCAAATGCCTGTCGTAGGCTTTCCCAACTCGTTTTGATTAGCACAGTGCATTTATTCAATGTTATTTCACCCTGGCTGTACAGTGTCATGTTGATGTGGCGGCATGTTTATCCGAGAGCCAAATATTTAATTACTTTTTAACAAGAAGCTACGCTTTAGCCTCTCTGAAGATTGGTTTACATGTTGGCTTTGTTTTCACTGTTTTACTGTCTTCTTGGCAGTGGGGATGACACCAAGCTCATTTACAAAGATCAAGTGACTCACATTTGGGTTGTTAAACTGTTCATTTGCATGTTTTCAGTGCGCGTTCGATTGGACAAATAAAACTTAGCGTTACTATTACTGCCACGGCAACAGTGAAGCTATGTTAGACCCGTTGATGGCAAATGGATGGAATTTACTGGCAATGGGTAGCTAAATTCTTTGACATCCACCGGAACACAAAGTGGGCCTATGGAAATTGTTCCAAGACATTGAATGACCTATGGAACTCATTGCCTCTATACCTCCCCCTCACCGCTCTTTCATCTATCCTTAATACATGCGAGACTCCAAAATGTAAGGTAGTGTAGAAACACCTTCTTCTAACCACCTGTCTCAGGATTAAAAAAAAACCTCTCTTCCCCCCAAGAAAGGCTTTCATATTGACGTGACTCCGACATTAACACAAATGTGAACATGGACCCAGAAGAACATCTGGACTGTGACAGCTGTCTCCTGCCAGCAGAAAATAGATCTTGGGAGGGATATATGCTTCCGACTGCACTGTGTCTGTGTGGTACATGTTACAAGTACAAGAAGGGATTTTAGCGCAGTTGCCACTGTTGGCATTTGACAGAAAAGTCCTAGTGTTTGAAAAATTGCTGGTTTTGTGTCGCTGATGAATGCAGATTTTTACCTCTTATTGCCATCATCCAGACTGAAGCACGTTGAGTGACTATGGGTCAGTATATATGGATGCAGACTACAAGGTTGTTGACTCAGATCAATTATGAATCAACAGTGGTTGCCCAGTACATCATTCCAATTGATTGCCTGACTTCCATCCAGAAGGTCATGTATTCAAGTCCCAAGGCTGCCTGTCACTCACTCACGCTCACTTGGGTGAATGCTTCAGTAACGTTCCATGCAAACATGAAGCGTTCCAATTCAGGAGAGAGTGAAAATCTCAGCCTGCTCTGCTGAAATTCTCACCTTCTGGTTTAGTGAGCGGTTCTGAGAGGAACGGTTCTGAAGGGATGCGTGTGTCACAATGCACTGGGTTTCTGGCTGGAAGAGAATTAATGATGCACATGAGGGAGGGAGGGAGGGAGGGAAGGAGGGAAGGAGGGCAGGCGGGTGGGAGAGGGAGAGAGGAATGATTAGAAAATTGGAATTAAATCCAACAGAGTCAAATACAACAACAAAATTACATTTGTAGAGCAGTCTTTCACGTTGGGAGTACGTCCCAAGGAGCTGAACAGTCAGAGGTCAGGACCCGAACATGGGTTGTGTGGAAGTTGCTGGGTTGGGGTGAGGGAAGGCAGAGCGGTTGAAAGTGTGATATATATACAGTATAAGTACTGTATAAGTATATCCATATAAATAGCAAAAAGATTGAATGAATCCAACTTTAGCACATTTGAATTAAAAGTCCATTAAAAGTTGAGTTGGCTTCAGAAATAAGGCAAATAATAAAACAATGACATTTGTGTACCTATGAGTCTCATTGCAATCCAGGCTGAGTACAGTAAACTGGATTGAAACAAAGTTATCCATAGAAGATTGTGTGGCTGATCAAAAAAAGGAACGTATAAAAAAGGAATGTGTTCAGTAAGGAAACCCAGCTCATTTTGGGTGGAAAAAAAAGAAACATACATTTGCTGTCTGCCTTTTTTTTTTATCGGTGACTTTCTCTCTCCTCTGGGAGGAAGATGTTCAACCAACAGGTTCAGACCCAACAGAACCTCCACGAAAGGTTCCTGTAAGCCTGGTAGCCGCTGGTTTTTGCTGCAATCAGATGATTCCACGGTAGATGGACAGCAAAGAGAGAGAGAGACATTTCATGATCTTGATACACTGGTGTCTAATCAGGTTCGGGTCTGAAGCAGTGACTGTCCAGCGCCTTGGGACATGCGCCTGACGTGAAAAGGTGCTATCTGTACAAGCGTAATTTGGTTGTTGTTGTTGTTGTATGTCGCCCTCTCCCTGGAAACCTATAGTCTTTGAACCTGACTGCCAGCAGTCTACCTTCAGCGCGTTGTTTCTTGTCCTGATTCCCACCTCCGTTTCTGGCACGTCATACGCCTGAGCCAGGCTGCTTTCATGCACCCTTGCATCGCGACTCCCGGGTGAAAAAAACAAGCGATGTGTTGAAGTGTGAATCAAGCACTTGTACTGCAGCCAACAGAAACCAGCAAAATGCTGGCATTTTATAACACCACTAATGGCTGCCAAGTGAGGAGCGCAGGATTTCCACAGAAACCCAGCACTAACACCATTAACGAGTCCTTAATCACCTAAGATGTACTGCGGTGCGTGCGCGACGATACAGAACCTCTTCGAGGTTTCTCCCGCCCGCTTCTCGGAGAACCAGTGGTAAATCTACTGGCTCTTGCCGAGACTAAACTCCGTCGCTCGATGTGCGAAGGCAGAGAGAATAATAATCCTACAAGTGTTTGTTCAGCAAAACACATTCTACACATTTAACCAATTGTTAGATAGTGTAGAATAACAGTAATAATATTCCTAGCATTTGGTATCGTATCTTTTCACGTCAGTAGGATATCTCAAAGCGCTTCACAGGTTTAACCGCAAAGTGGAGTGACTGTGTAGGTATAATCTTTCCATGATAGAGATATATATAATAATAATAATTGCATTTGATATACCGTATAGCGCTTTTCACATCTTATCGACGTCTCAAAGCGCTTCACAGAATATAAAGTGAATTGACTATATATTTGAGGCCAAACCCAGCAGCCAATTGCGCACAGCAGTGTCCCCACAAACAATTGTGGATTCAAATGACCAGTTTATTATTACAGTATTGTTTTTGGAGGGAATATTATTATTATAACTATATAGCTATAATGTATGTATAATATATACCTCATCTTTCCTTAATATATATCAGACATATAGATATCACATGTACATATATTATCTATATTAAGAGAGATTAGGTATACTGTATTTCATTTTTATTTTTGACTCATGCAAAGCGTCTTCTGCCAGGTCAGGGCTTGAACTTAATGTGATCTCCTAGGGTTTATAATTGGGACGGCCTCATTTCTATTTGGATACACAATTAAGTGAATAACTGTTTTGTTTACACTTGGCCACACAGAGAGGTTTCGCTGCAAATTTCACCCCCACCCCACCCACCACCCCCACCACCACCAAAAAAAAATTGAACTTTTACCTCATATCTTCAATGGGGACAATGATTAATTAGAAAGAGTGCACAGAAGATCAGCATAATTGAGGACTGCGTTATACGGATATAAGGGAGCTGTGTACAGTATTTATTATCCTTTCGCAAAGCGGCGGATGAGAGAAGGTTGAGGGTTTATGAAATGATAAGAGTGGATAGAGCAAAAGCCGATAATATCTCTTTTGAATGGATTGGGATTTAATCGGGCGGAAGGAAAGAAACCTTTAAAATAAAGGCACTGCCTCAAAGTGAAACTCCAAAGGCATATTACTCCGTGTAGGATTATTAACCTTTGGAATAACGTACCATCCGATGTGGTCAACACTGCATTGGGGGCAGTGTTTTAATACGTCAATCGGTCATTTGTTCCACGTAAACGTTTATGTCTCGTGCTGAACCGGCTCCCAGATTAAGACAGGATTTTACTAACTTTCTGACTATTTTGTCCTCCTCTCAATCTCTGGCAACTCAGGTCCTATCTCATCTACCACCAATCACCAGGAGAGACTGCACACCATCATTACAAAATAAGATTCACATCCCACCCAGGACCATCTTAAGATGGTGTCCCTTTGAACCAGACCCCGTGATTGGAAAGCGCTCACCCCGAGATCTTACCCCGCGTGAAGGGTATATAAATGTAAATTGTTGTTGCCGCGATATGTAAAGTGATCGAATCCCGTTCCTTCCGTAAGAATCTTTCAGCGTTTCCCCCTCCCACCTCCCCCAAGATAAAAATTATCAATGAATTGACAAGGGTATGCAGTTTTGTTCATTTTTAATACTTTCGGCGGTGAAATGGTTAACTTTGAGGATGTGTGTGTGTGCGTGCATGTGTGCATGCTTGTGTGTGTGTGCGCGTGTGTGTGTGTATGACTGTGTACGCGCATGTGAATCTGTGCAAGTCAGATGCTCACGTCAGCATGTGTGGTCACGCAGCCTCTTGAACCATGAAAGTGACTGACATCACCGTCACAATTAGATTACCAACATGAGAAGTTCACTGTTCAGCCCAGTGACCGTTTCACACAAACATGTGATTCCACCTCAGACATAGCCCACATAGGCCCTGTGATGTGATTTCACCTCAAGCATAATCATTCAAGGTCCTGTGATTTTTTTGGGGGGGGATCACCCGGCTATCTGACACACTCAGACACTGATCGTCCCACTTAAAGACTCTCCAAACCAAACTGTAGAACTGAGAGTTCAACTGTTTATGAGCATTTTGGTTTGCCTGCTATAAAGTGCTCACTCTCTCTCGCGCTCTCTGTCGCTCACTCTCTCCCCTCAGAGGTTTGTGCCCTGCTTACCTAATCCGTGATGGCTGGCGAGATAGATTATGATAAGAGTAAGTAGTGTCTCTCACTGGTGAACGAGTTCCGAAAGGATGATAACTGGTGAGGTTTACCACCAAAAGATTCATGTAAACATTCATTTGTTTATGACCCTGTAGCTCAGTGTTTAGAGCACTCGCCTGGCAAGTGAGAGACCTGGGTTCAATTCTAGGCAGGTCAGGGGGGGGGGAAAAAACTTTGGGCAAGTTTCCTTACTCCACACACAAGCCTGACAATAATCCTCCTGAAAAAAAAACGATAATGATTTGGTCACTCAATCCACGACTGTTGTAGGGACGCCGCTGTGCGCAATTGGCTGCCGCCTTTCGCCCACAAATATAGTCAATTCACTTTACAGTATATTCTGTGAAGCGCTTTAAGACGTCTCAAAGACGTGATGAGGCGCTGTACCAAATGCAAGGATTGTTATTATTATACCGATGTATATACACACACAGAGACATCACTAATACACATATATTCGCATAAACAAGCGCAACCACAGTCTTCCTTAACAGGGGCCTGCTGTATTTGATTCAGGCAGCATAACACCACACCATATGAGGTCTTCAAAGCTGCAACACTTCAGAAGATTTCTGTTTCCTCAAAAAAGTTCTCCCGGTAGTTAAGGCAAGAAACTGTTCCTGCTTACAAATCATTACTTAATCTTCCAACGTGGGATTAAGCATCGAATCATCTTCTGGCACACGATCAAACTGAACTTCCTCTGCCTTTTGCCAGCTCGATTCAGATTGTTTGGGTTTGCTTTGGGTCGTTCAAAAGTGCCTTTCCCTTTGCTCCACCCACTACTCCCCCCCACTCACCCCCGGCCCCCCTCCCCCCCCTCCCCCCCCACAGCCCACACACAGACCCCCAACAGACATACTCCCCCACTTTTCCGGCGGGGAAAAGCAGTGAAAATGGTCATGTTGGATCTGGAGTGGGTCACATTGATACACGTGAGTCATTTGAGAAGTACGTAATGCGGGTGATCATGTGTGTGTCTGTTTTTTTTAAAAAGCTTCATTCTGAAGTTTGTTTTGTGTATTTATTAAATGACTTGGACTAGCTTTCGCTCTGTGCCAGCGTTGGTGGCTGGAGTATTCAGCTACGAAGCCCTTCACGACTCTCTCCGGGCTTCTCTAACCGATCTCTCAGAGATGAACTTCAAGATCCTTTGAGATGTCGATTAGATGTGGAAAGCGCTGCATCAAATGCAAGGATTATTATTATTATTATTATTATTATCCTCACCTACAAAACCCCCTGCTTCCCTCACCGCTCCCTCCTTAGCCCCGCGATATTCCCATAGACTCACACTCCTGCTTACGTCTGTGAGAAGCTCACAGGGAAATGCAACCTTGTTCAACATTCCCTCCACCCCACCCACTCCCACTCCCGCTGCCCCACCGTTGATGGTCGAGACTTCAGCCTCTGTGTCCTCACCTTTTGAAACTCCTCCCTAAAGGGCAGGCGATGGCGGGAGGAGCGCAGGTCGAAGGAGACCCTGGAAGACACAAAATGAGAAGCACATGTGAGGTTTGTTAGCGAAGCAGACATTCCCGATTGAACATCAGAGCAGGAAAAGTTTCCGTTTGTTTGAGTAAACAGCTGCACTCTGTGCATTATCTGTGTACCTGATGGTGGCCAAATCCCTCTGGACCCCAATTCAACTCTCCTGCCCCATCGGCAGAGGGGATAAGGAGGTCACAGGATCTCCTTTGCCGTGGTCAATGATGGGTTGGAGCTCATCCCTCCAGATGTCATCCTACCTCACCCCACCCGACCCCCTCCACTATCCCACCACCCACCCACCCATAACCACCATTGATTGCCAGCTCCTTCTGTTCTTAAGGCTGAGAAACAAGTAAATAAAAAATGGGTCATTTCAATCCACGACTGTTTGTGGGGAACGCTGCTGTGTGCAATTCTACACAATTGTGGGCGAAACTGTGCCATGATTCTCCCACAAAAATGAATAGTCAATTCACTTGACAGTATATTCTGTGAAGCGTTTTTGAGACGTCTAGAAGGCGTGAAAAGTGCTATATATCGAATGCAAGGATTATTATTAAGTACACAGATGATCTGTTTCAGAATTATGATGGCGTCACATTTCTGTCACCCTATTTGCAATTGGTTTGGTTCTGTTTCGAGGGGGAGGGGAGGATGTAGGTGTGTGTGGGGGTGGGGGGGAAGAAACTGCGTGTGTCATACCGATCATGTCTTCCTCTGTTCGAAGACAATGACCACGACTTTCCGTACACAAGTGCCTTCCTTACACTTGCAGTTCAGGGACAAACTATTTAATGGCGATGCGCCAAGGAAGTGAAAGGAGTGCCTTCATTGTGTACCTCCAGCGTCACAGGTAATGACAGCCTCGTCAGCAGTGGGAAAGGGACAATAGGGAAACTGGGTGTCAAACGTAGCCGTCAGCTGTAACATAGTCGCGCTGGTCTGCATTGTTCCGCATTTCTTTTGTGCTCGGCAGCACACTGAACTGCCACCCCCCCCACCACCAACCCCCACCACCCCCAGCTACAAAAAAAACGATGCAGTCAAGCGGTCAGGCGACATCTGAAAGTGGATGACCCTTTTGTGATTCTGCACAAAAGGGAAGAAGAGAAAGAAGTGAGAGTTAAGAGCCGGCCTGTTGTTGTTGCGGTTTGTAGGTGCCCTGGCTGCTTGGAAACTCGACAAGTTCTGGCGTTGGGTGCGTTGTTATTTTTATTTTTTGCTGCATCTCGAATGCAACTCACTGCAGCGCTGTGGAGTTTCCTGCAGTTCAGTGGTTAGAGCACTCGCCTCTTGCCTCACAAGCGCCGAGACCTGTGTTCGAATCCAGGCAGATCGGGACGAAACCTTGGGCAAGTTTCCTTGCTTCACACACACACACACAAACACATGCGCGCACGCCTAATAATAATCCCTCCCCCCAAAAAAACGCACAATAATAAAATTGGGTCATTTCAATCCATGACTGTTTGTGGGGACACTGCTGTGTGCGCAATTGGCTGCCACGTTTCGCCCACAAATATACAGTCAATTCACTTTACAGTATATTCTGTGAAGCGCTTTGGGACATCCATAAGATGTGAAAAGCACTGTAACAAAATTCAAGGATTATTATTAGTAGTAGTAGTATTACCGGTCGGTCAAAGCTAGGATTGGATTGGAGTGGAGTAGGGGTGAGAGGGGGAGGGGTGGGGGTTACCTTGCTTGCTGTTTGGAGGGTTAGACAATAAATACTAAAACCTTGCCCCCACTTGATGGATTGCAGCGTGTCCGGCCTGTAGTGTGGAGGCAATGCCTTCTATTCAGCTGTTGTGTTTGCCGCACCTCTTTGCTTCGAGAGAGAGAGAGAGAGAGAGAGGAGATAAGTGGGATTACTCTCCGGGGATGAAGCCTCCATGCCCGGTGAAGGGAAAGCAGAGCAGTATCAGCTGTGCGGCAGACTTGGTGATCTGATACCTGTGACAGGCAGGTCTGCCGTGCTTCGTTGCACTGCTGACAATTGACCGGGCTTCTCTGGCATATTAAAATCACTTAAAAGGAGTGAACTTGTCACTAGGGCAACAAGATTCCTTCTTGATATACCCGAAAGCCAAATCCGCAACACGCGGCTTTGTCCTAGTTGCATAAACAGTGGGGGAACTGAAAGGTGCCTTTGCTTTGTTTGAGTGGAGTAAATTCCAGCAGTGCTCCTATGTGCACCATGGGGGTTCTCACTGCTTTGGCCTCCGCTAACTTATATGTTCAAACGCCAGGTGTAGGCAACCGAGGCGTGTATGCATGCGCCCCCCTCTCCCCCCCAAACTCCAGAGAGAGATCACAGAATGGCAAATACTAACCGCTTCTGTGGGTTGGAAGTGGAGGTTTGAGCGTTTTTCATGCATCCCAGCCAGACTTCTGGCTAACCACAAATAAAAGTCTGCAAAATTGTATAATATATCCTTGAGAGGCTTCAAATTTAGCTATATCTCAAAACTATCAGGCTGTAAAAGATAATGCGAAAGTAAGCGAGAGGTTGATTCAGTGTTTTATGAATCATGTCTAAATTGAATACCCAGTTCAGACTTACTACATTTGGGTGATAATATTTTTGTTGCACACACACACACACACACACATACACACTCATTTGAGACTGTTAGTGCGGACTTGTGCTCTTAAACGCTGCTTACTTACTGTCAACTACTGTCATGGATTAATGAAATGTACGCTGAAGCAGTATCACCTTGAAGAGAGTGTGTGTCCACAGCCCCTGATAGCTCACAATGCTCAAAGAGGGCGAGGTTAGACGAGGAAGGATTTGGTGCCAGACTGCCCGATGCAGAAGAACCAAGGATAAACTTGGTGACGCTGCTGATAAAGTTGCCGAGGCAAATTTGTGGAACTTACATCTCAACTATATGTCATCTCCGCTTCCATCGTCAACCACACCGCTGTGGAATGAATACTAGAATCTGTAACGTCTAACGCCCAGGGAATTCAACGGTTTAATGTCCCTGAAGATGCTGCAAAGCTTCCTGACTCAGCAGCTTTGCCGAACGTATCTTCAAAGAAAAGAACTGCATCTTAGCAAGACTGCATAATCAGTGGCATCAGCAGACACTGACAAATGGTGTGAGGAAGAAGCAGCATCTGCTAAGCGAGGCTCCTAAGATCATCTCAGTAACTGGCAGGGCGAAACCTTAGCCTTGTTTCCTTGCTCCGTAAGCCCCTGTTTATCTAGTAGTAAGTGGAAATCCGTTTATTAGTCGACTAGTGGGCTAATAATAATCCCTCCCAAATAATAATAATTTGGTCACACGATCTGCGACTGTCCGTGTGTCACTGTGCGTATCGCCCTCAAAAAAATTACAACCCCTGCACGTAACAGTATTATTTTGTGAAATGGTTTGTGATGTCTCAAAGGCATGATAAGTGCAAGTGATATCAAAGCAACGAGCATCTATCAGTGAACAGATTGGTAATGATTTACGTAGCCATGTCCATTTCAGGCTGCTCCATCAATGTCCTTCTCTGCCCGGCTCTAACAAGAGTGGCCACCAAACAGCATTCGACGTACCCACGAATGCACCATCCAAGAGCAGGTTTGTGAGGACAGAAGGTATTCCATGGCTCCATTACTTTATGATTGCACCCGCAAGTAACTTGAGCAATGAGCTTTCTCCAGGAAGAATTACCTTCCTACTGGTCCTGAACCTAATTAGCACCTCCTAACTAGGCACTGTTGTTGTTAAGACTGTATTGGATTTATGTATACTCCCAATTCAGGTCAAAGTTGGATGAAAAACATTTTCCAGTGTGTGAATTGCTGCAGTAAATTCCCTAAAATATCGTTGCAAGTGAAACACATTCCAATCTAGTACATCGATAACAGTCGCGTGCGGAAATTATCACAACTGTTAAAAGTTTAAATAGTTCCACTTTCATTCGACTCAATATAGTGGCCTCGATTTCTTCTCGTTCCTTTGCTGCTTGAGAAACACAACACGCAACGTGGAGAAGCTTTGTTGTGTTGCTCGGAAGTACAGCCCTCTCTCTTTCAGTTCAAATGCCATTCATGGCAAATAAAACAAGTCACCCACAAAATGGAGTAGCAACTTTTGACAAGCAAAACAATAACAACAAAATGACATTTGTGGAGCGCCTCTCACATCGGGAGGACGTCCCAACGAGAATAATGGGCGGGTAAGCCTCTTTTCAAGGTGGAGGGATTGAGGAAGGGGCTTCCAGTGCTTCAGGGCGTAGAGGCTAAAAACACGGCCGCCGCTGATGGTGTTTAGCAAACAGTATGAAACGGTTGTTAAATCCAAGTGCATGACAGCATTTGAAATGGAATTGAATAACTAAGATTAAAGTGCATGCACAATGTAAGAGCAGTGGAATGGGATTAGAGTACATAATTACAGTAGGAAAGCTAGCACCAGCACAGACTACAATGGCCTGAATAATTTCCTCTGTGCTGTAAACTGTTCTATGCATTTACGCCCGTTTTATTATTAAGATGGGGCGACTTCTCTTATTATATTCCCTCCGGATCTAATGGTGTGAAATCTGTTGCTCGACAAAGAATTCTGGTCAGGTATTCATCGGATAACTTGGAACAATTATCTTCTTGATTACGAGAGTAGTTTGAGCGCAAATCTAGCAACACCACTAAAGTTTCCATATCTTGGCTTTCCTTCCAACTTCACATTTCTCACATCAAATGCCAACTAACTCTATGAAAAAATTATATTTGGAAAGTACCTACTGTAACTTCTGAACAGCTCATATATTTTAGCCCCATTGTAAATTCTGTGTACTAGACAACTGAGTACAATTCAATATATATCCCCTAAACCGACTGTACCTGCTGATAAACAAACTATACTTAAGCAAACGTCCCATTATGTTTTGCACAGTTAAAATAAAACTCAGAGAGTTTCATTAATCCATCCACAAACTGTGTTGATGGAAGACTCCATTTAAATATCAATGTATTGGATAAACAGGTTTAAAAAATATAGAGCCGCAGAAATATTAATGATAGGGAGTGGGAAAGAACATTACTGAGGATTTGTGTCTAGTGTTGCCAGACAGAAGGATGCTGGGCTGAAAAATGGGGCTAATAGGAATTTTAGTTTTGTGTTTTAATCATCCAAACCCTCTATTTAACAAGAAAGCGGGCAAGCACATCAATTATTGTCTAGAAACACAACACGTGTGGATAGCCATGTGAAAAAGAACCTCCACTTGAACGAGTGGGAATGAATTCAGGCCAATTTTGAAACGTTCCATACATTTTGACGGCAGCTATCTCTTGGTGGCCCCCAATGCCACATCAAGCCAAGAGCACCGAGGTCGCGAGGTAGTTGCTTTTTTTCAATTTATGTAAAGGACCCGAATGTTACGAGCACACCACTGGGGGAAAGGATACCATAGTTTTTTTTAAAAAAAGCACAATTATATCATTTAGGGTGTTCGGTTTAATTTAAACCAGAATCCTTTTTTTTCTCTCTCTTTCACATACACGCCACAGATGTCAAAAGGCCCTGTGTGTAGTCTGATGCTGACTTTTAACACTTAAAGTTCTGAATTCTTTGCACAATACAATGCAACGCTGGCTCCACTTCAGAGGTCACTAGAGTTTGCTTTGGGCAAGCCACCTGCAACCGTACATGAGTGTGAAAACAGAAACAACAACAACAACAACAATATGACACTTGTACAGCGCCAAACAAACGGTCAAATGTAGAACAGTTTCAGTCAGCTCTCTAAAGTGTCTCTTTTATCTATTCCATATACTGTACCATGGTTTCATCGAAATGCTCAGCTGTCCGATTGTAATACGCAGACTGCAGGTAGGCAGATGGTTTGAAATTAAATGCAATTTGCAAATGACATTAGTGGTTCCAACCTGACTTGTTTGCTTTACTGTACGCCCTAACATCTGATGTTTACCACACACACGCTCCATATCCTGGTACAGTACTCAACCGGCTACATATCTTATTTTACGTGCCCCCTGCTTGCGGTTCCGTTCTTTCTCCCTGAAAGCCCACAAAGCATCAACAAGTTTCCGACCTAATAAATTCATGCTTTTCCCTCTTTAGAACTCTTCGCACGTCGAAACACTGTGATGTGTTCCGGTCCCTTTTTTTTTTCATAAAAAAAAAAGAAGTGTTGTTTCAATTCAACAGTCTCCCCAACAGCTCCCAAAGCGGATGCTCTCATCCCCTTTGATCTGGACTGCTGTTTTGCACCTGCATTGAGACTTCACAGAATGGTAGTAAGTCAGGCCAACACTAACACATTTTTACTGTAAGCACCAAATCTTCCCGAAGGAGGCCTATGGCAGGACGGTAGACTTTGTTTTTGTTGTTTACAGCCAACTTTACCACAAGATGATTTACAATAAGGGGTTTAACTCTAAGAACATGATCGTACTGTACTGAACGAAAGCAGCAAGCTCAGGTAAGGTTACTTAATTCTTCAGGGATGAGATCAGAAGGGCCAAATACAGCATTTGGTCTTTCTTCATCCAATCTAATCCTGCGATCTCGTGATATGTGGGTAACTGCACTTTACACAAAACTCTGTGAAGTTCGTTTGAGATGCCTTGAGATGATAAGGGAGCTGTAACAAACGGAGGGATTATTATTAACCCTTTGTTAGCTTTCTGACAAACGACAGTGGATATATGTTAATAAGCGAGGCTCGATTGTGGTTACGTTGAGTCAACCCGTAGGCACAGACATCTGTTTGTCTACTTTAAGTTGCTTAACATGATTAAAATACACTTTATTAATAATTTAATCACATTCTTACTTACAGGAGTCCATTCACACTTCCTGCTAATTGAAACACGCGGTAATGCTGAAAGCCTTTGGATCTGTATCAATCAGGCAAATGCTGACTTTGTTTTTACTGAACTGGTTTGTCCTGAGGTATTTTGGAAACAGGATCAATCCCCCACCTCCACCGCAAAAGTGTGTGTGTGTGTAAAAAAAATACAATAAGTTGAAGAACAATTAAAATAACATACAGTGTGATGGATAACAGCAATCACCGCATTTTGTATAGTCCGAGGTATTATTTGACCGGTTACAGCTTGTCCTCAAAACACATTGTTGGAGAAGAAACAGTAATGGGATTTCATGATGGTTGGAATCATTATCTTTACATCTGCCTATCAGTCGTCCAAAGCATTTCACAGACTACAGTGTAAAGTGTAATAACCGTACAGTGTATAGGCAAACGCCTACCTCTATATTTTGAAGCTTACAATGCTTGAAGAGCAGTACATGAAAATTCAGCCTTTCCTTTAGCAGAGCAGGATGATACAGTGCCTTCTAAGTGCCTTCAAGACGTCTCAAAGAGCTTCACGGGAACATACCGTAAAGTGAAGTGACTGGATGTTATGCGGGCGGGGGGAAAAAAAGGGGATCGTTTACGTTTCTTCGCGAGGGAGTGAAAACTCTGGGTGTTTGCAGTCCATAACTGATGAGCCACCTCCTGTGTCACCCTGAGGCAAGCCTGGGTAACTCATTAGGATGGAAGTTTCTTAAAAACCACCAGAAAAAAACGCTTCAGGAAAGAAATCCTCAATCTCTAATGAACCAATTTTCTGCATTGGTCCTTCAAACGGCAATGTTTTCATTTAGCAGGTTCCAATCTCGCATCACCTCTACTCCTTACTGGGATAATGTGTGATCATAGGAGTGTGAAAATAAAAAACACATTTCCAGAAACCGCAATTAAAATGGTGATATTACCAGATGCTCGGCTCTCTCGGCCTTTCCAGTCTTAAACTGAAAGCCTAAAGAAAGAGAAATGTCCCTGAGAGGCAGAATATACAGTCAATTCACTTCACAATATATACTGTGAAGCGCTTTGAGACGCTTTGGCAATGTATGAAATGCAAAGGGTATTTTTATTGCTAGTATTATTGTTAAAAAAAAGAAGGTTGAATGCTAAGTCATACAATTATATTTCTCTCAAGGAAATGTCCAAAATGATTCCAAAGACAGACTTTCAATCAATTTTGCTTCAGAAAGAAAACAGCATTTGAGTAATGCATTACTTTGTAAGCAATAGTTGGGGAGGTGGTGGGCTGGGGGGGGGGGGGGGGGGGGAGGAGAGAAAGCAACATAAATGTGTGGATTATTTTACTCCATCTGTAAATGCTTAAGAAAGCACATTGGGTTAAGGTTGCTGTGCACCGTAACAGTGATCTTTGCCTATATATAGCGTCTATTACATCAAAATGTTTCAAAGTGCTTCCCAGAAAATTGTTGTCATGTGGAGTGACTGCGTGAATCTTGTAACGTACACTGAGGAATGTGCTCCACTTTGTTGAAATTATAACACCGTTCCTTCTTTCAACTTTTTCTTTTTGGCATTCTGGAGAGTATATCCTTGAAATTAAGATGTTCTAGCAATAACTCCTGAATTTGTGAACAATAAAGGTTACCCCCCCCCCCCACCCACCTCTTATTCAATTCAAAACCTAATGTACAGTAACACCGAAACACATGTAAAATGTAAATCACAGCATTCCCTTCATTTAATTGTACTCCTACCAGTGTGTGAAAATCCTAGCATTTGCTCCCTTTAAGGAACCCCTCGAGCCAAATTTAGCTTGTAATCCCAAAATATTTAAATTGATAGCCTGTCCATCCACTAATCTTGTGAATTATCCCTTTATTCCTGTTGAGTAATGAGAATTTACAAGTAAAATACTGAACATTTTTGTGCTACTTTTAATTTGTTAACTTCCCAAGCACTACCCTTTCAATAGTAGCTCCCCATTTTTCTTTCATATTTGATTTGAAACATTGCTTTGCTAAATAACTCCACACTGTCTCACACACACACGCGCGTGCGCACATGCACAATGACAACAACAAATTGCATTTATATAGTGCTGTGCACATCTTCATCTTTTATTTTTAAACAGACCTATGTTTTCACAATAAATGCAATGCCAAGCACTTTGACTTTTCGGAAATGTTCTGTACAATTTTCCCCGTCTGCTTTGTTAACCCCCCATGCTGATGATTTGTCGCTCACAAAATACACAACTCAATCAACTCTACAGTATATTCCTGTGAAGCTCTTTGAGGTATGTCAATGACGTGATCAAATGCAAATGCAAGGATTATTGTGACTGAAATTGTTCCACTGAGAAGGGCACAGAAATCAATATTGTTTGGGCAGGCTGTTCCCTTTATTAATACCATTATTTGAATTTCAATACGATTTGAAGTTCAAGCTTTGAGCAGATAGACTTCCAAATACCATGCATGTTGCAATATATGTTATTTTGCATAACACAGTGAGCATATTTCAACCGCGAGCAAATAGAAAAGTCTAAAAATAGAAACCAATGCATTTCAAAACTTTTTGACAATAAAATTGGTCACTCACCTCCTGGCTATTTGTAGGACATTGCTGTACACAAATTGGCTGCCGTCTTCACCGACAAAACATACAGACACTCTCACCTTACAGTATATCCCGTGAAGTGCTTTGAGACATCCTTCTGGCATGAAAGGTGTTACACAATACTGTAAATAAATAATCCATGTATTTGATCCATGCGTCTTAGCACTTCATCAAGACATCTCAAAGCACTTCAAAATACGTATTGTAAATTGGCTCTCAAGGTGTATTTTTTATGAGCAAAACACTGCAGCCAGTTGCGAACAACAAATTCCCAAACAGCCATTAGAATTAATGACCGATTTTGTTTGCGGAATTGTTGGCCGGGACACCAGGGGAGAAAAATTACCTTCTCTTTTCAAATAGGGCCAAAGGAATCATCCAAAGGATGGCATCTTCACCCATGACCCTCCGCTCTCCACCCCCCACACCCACATAACAACAACAACTTACATTTGTTTCATGTTGGGAGGACTTCCCAAAGCAGGGAGGGGAAGGGGTAGGAGGGTGACCAAAGGCATGGTCGAAGAGGAGGGTCTTGAGACGTGCCTTGAAGAGGGCAAGGGCGGGAGCAGGCAAAGGGATTGTGGGATGGAGTTCCAAAGGTTGCACCTAATAATTCCCCAGCACCAAATTGCAGTGCCAGAAACCACAACCAAAGCAAAAGCAATTTGTTTCTACAATTTGGAACAAGCTGCATGATTAGAAAAATAACTCCCCCCCTCCCCCCCCCCCCACCCCCACCCCAGTAATAATTGAAGGATTCTTGAGAAGTCCAAATTGCTCCTCTTTATTTCAATCCCAACCATCCAGTCACTGACTTAATGCTCCTGAGAATAGCTGTGTGTGCTTAGCAAGGCTAACTACATGGATCAAGTCAGCCAAAATGAGGATTGGATCGGCAGAGTTTTAGTTGGCTGGAATATCGTGTGGCCATAATGATATGGCCAGAGAATCAAGGCCAATTCATTGTACATGCTGAGTTGGACCTGAACATTGCTTTAAACAACTCATTTTTTTGTGTGTATATATTTCCGTCCCTCCCTCACCTCACAAGCATCAATTCCCTTGTTTATCCTGGCAAAGATGAAGTCCTTGGACCAATGTCAACCCTCCTGTCTTCAAAATGCTTCAAAAGGATTACACTTTGATAATATCCATTTTCTAATTGCAAACTAGAGGTAGTCCAAATGTATTGCTTAATTTCATACTAATTACACATTTTTGGCGAGGTGAATGAAGGTTGCTTTCATAACCTTTGACACAAAGTGGTTCAAAGTGACACAGAAAGCAGTATTGATTGGAAGATGCGATGTTTTTTCAAGTCATAATTTTTATTTGGGGTGGTGGGTGGGTGGGGATGGTGGTGTGTGTGTGTGTGTGTGGAGGGTACCACTAGTTAAAAATCATGAGTTGTAAACCCGGTGTATTGCTTTTGCTTACACGAGCCAAGAATTGATTGATCCGAGTGAAATCGCATCTCTCATAGGGTCACGATGGATTTTAGCAATGTTTCATAACATGACCTATAGTTAAGGGCCATTGTATATTTTTTTCAAACCAATTTGAAATGATAAATGCCCAGTTTTTATTTTACGGATAAAGGAAAACTGTAATAATAAATAAGAATAATACTAATAGACATTATATGTAGTCAGACTGCACTGTAAGGCTGTGCTGGATATGATTGCCTCCAATGGTAAACCAAGTTCTCGCACTGACCACAACAACAACTCGCATTTATATAGTGACCTCAACCAGGGTAATATCTCGGAACGCTAAAACATTTCGCATTCATTATACTGATATATAAACACTAATACTCCATGGAATATATAAACATGGTCCTGACAGCATTTAACAAGAATAAATTGTCATATTTTTGTGTTATGAGGTGGGCGGAGAGAGTGATAATCCAGGTATCGAGCATTAAAGCCTTCGAGAAAGTCAGCTGGTGGAAACAGTTGACATCCTGAAAAATCAGTACCTATATCTGATTTTAAAAGCATTGGTAAATTAAGATATCTAATCATATGCTAATTGTCAATACTTAACGTATCATACAAAGACAGTGTGAACTGACTGTATCTTGTTGTTTGGCCAGTACAATAAAAAATATTGTACTGGGTTAAAACTATAATTTTGCCGTGCAGGTAATGTCAGAAAGTAAACCTTTTTTTGGCTTCGGTTTGAGTTTTGGCTGAACATACAATGATTCACTGATGCGCTGTTCAATATGGCCTCTCTTGCTGCCCAAAACTACTTATTACTTTTACCCCCAGCTGAAATCATCCAGCTTAACACACAGACTGTAAAATGCTTTATTCCTGCCACAGACTTCATCAAGTATTGGAACAATTGCATTCCTACCAACAACAGAACGAGGACAAAGGCGTGGGCAATTACGACAGTACTCCACTTGCGTGGTTAAAAATGTTAAACAGAAGTGGCCAAGTTTCACCAAGCTTCAATTTCCATCTGGAGAGAGAGTGCCAGGATCTGAAACGACTTGTGAAAATCACAACAGAGTCCAGTACAACACGCTCAAAAAAAGGTATAAAAAGGGACATAGACTTGGTGAGATGCCACCGAAGAACAATCTTAAACCTGGCCAAGAATGGCACGTGCCAAGAAACATCTAGCCCAGAGTTCCCAGGTGTCTGGCTAGTTTTACATTATAGTCTTTCCATCTGTGCAATTCCCAAGTAACGTACGTACAGATGAGAAGGACTTGGAAAAGTACTGTGTACAAATATATCATTTGCAGAATGCCAAGTACTATTTTTAAAGTCCCTAATATACATATACATATAAATAGTCCCATATTACTCTGGTCCCTAGTAGCTCTGCACCTGCCTTTCCAAGTCGTTTTTCTCTCGCAGTGCCATCTGCAGCTGTCGGTCTCCAGTTCCGCAGAATGGATGCTCACACACACCCAACTCCAATATTGTCTCGCGTTTGGCTGCTCCCGTCAAACTGTTGTCCTACAGTTGAAACTCAACGTACATTGTTGTGGTTGGGTGGGGGGGGGGCTTTTTATATTCGAGACACATTAAGGGCTGGAGGAACAGCCTCCCTCCACCCCCACCCCCCGCCCCCCAAAAGGTAAAGACTCACATCGCGCAGTCACAGAAAGTATTCGCTCCCCCTCAGGGAAGTTGTTCCAGAAACTGCTGTGGAGAGGTGGGAAGAATCATTTTGCTCCTGGCGGTTGGATTCCACACCAGGTCTGATTGCCCTCAACTTTCCAAGAGAATCACTGTCAACAGATAATCGAAAGATAAGTTGCCTTCTATCCAACAGCCTACAGCCAAGGCAGAGGAAAGTATCTTCCTCTGCCTTGGAAGTCCAGCAACTTGACAAGGTCTATGCTGGTGTGAAAAAAATGTGTACAGTACATAGTCAAACTGCATAAAAGCATGTGTTTGGGATACAGGTGGTTGGCTAGAGTAGATAGTCAACATTAATGCCATTAACACCCTTCTGATGTGAAAGTCGCTGTATCAGATGTAAGGATTATTATTATTAAAATAGCTTTAGTTCTTTTACAATATGACTCCATGGATAAACAGTGGCTGTAGCTCTAGCTCTCCAGGATACAGGCACAGGCTTCTTGTCTAACTGGCGATCCTCACCTTTTAGCCCCATAACTCCTTGTTCTCTGTAATCATTTTTCTTGTCTCTCTCTCGCTCTCTCACTCTCTGTGGATGTAAAGAAATTAGGAAGAATATTGTGTGGTGTAAAGCGAGCTTCTCTACAGCAATCAATTCATGCGCCTTTGTTGTTTTTCCTTGTGTCTGCACCCAATGGAACATTGCAATGATGTTTAAAGTTTATTATTTGAAACAACAACTTTCAAATTATATATTTTTTTGTTCCTACAGGGCAATATACAGTATACACAATTCTATGAATTACTTAACTGTTTCACATTACCAGTATTTGTTTTTGTCAAATATTAGGCAGTTTCACTGCTAAACGACACCACTGAAGGAACGCGTTTAAGAGAGCTACAATTGCACTTATTGGAGTCCTGTAGCTCAATGGTTGGAGCTCTCGCTTCACAAGCAAAGAGACCTGGGTTCGATTTTGAGACCTTAATCAAGAAACTGCCCACTTCAAGCTAATCAAGAAATATGCAGTAAATATAGACTCAGGTAGAATTTCTCTCCCAAGAGCCTATGCCCTTCATTACGTTCTGATTTTCCCCCCAAAAAATTGGAATATGTTGCATTCATAGCCTTTGCAAACAACTGCAGTGGCAATAAAGCTGGATTGTTGTGCAACGCAAAGTTGATTTGAAAGGTACTAAGCTCAGAAATGTGCTCCCCCAGTTCTCCATATTAACAAATGACGCTTTCCATGCATCCTTATATCACGGCTGGCTGTTTGAGTTACTGTGATTGTGTTCGGCCCTAACAATTGCAGTGTAATTGCGCTATCCTGTATTAGATTAAAGCCTGGACTGACTTACAAAATTAAAGCAAACCTTCCCTGCTATGATTTAGGAATTGCTGCCTGGCTAAATAAATTGGTTCCACCCCCAATAATTGGCTTAATTACTGCTGTTTAAGCCAACAGCATTAAAATTTTACTGCCCTGTTAAGTCCATGTGGGTAAATGCAAACTACCCTTATTACTGCCCAACAGCATTTTATGTCAAGACAGATATCATCTACATGGTGTGTGTGTGTGTTGTGTGTGAAAGGAGTGGGGGAAGGGGAGAGGAGGGAAGTTATTTATTGTTATGTGGTTGTGAGTTGCTTAAATATGGCATCCAACTGGATGCTGTGGGGATATTCTCTGTTTATGTATGCCACAGTGGTATTATGATCCTAAAAGTCGAGGCAAAGTTAAAGAGAGGGAACACTGGCTGACAAAATAAAATTGGAATAATACGCTGGTCGCTCGATCAACGGCTGTTTGTGGGGGACGCTGCTGTGCACAATTGGCTGCCTCGTTTCGCCAACAAAATACACAGTCAATTCACTTCAAGGATATGTTGTGAAATTAGCTTTTGAAATGTCTCGATAATGTCACCAGGAGCTAATATGAAATGCAAAGATTATTATTCTTATTACTACCGTACTTAATCAAATTTCTGCCCCGGGCTTACATTTCATGTTGGCACTTTTACGGAGATCAGCACTAAGGATGACATCCTTCCTGTGATGAGTGGAAACTCTTCTTTTTTAAAAAGTGCCACGATTTACTTTCCTTGTGGTGTTTTTTTTGTTGCCTCGACTTTAACCTCAACTTGTCCTGAGCTTAGGCAACAAAATATCCAGCTGAAAATCTGCTTCCCAGACCTTCCTTCCAACAACAACAACAAGGCTACAATGGTAGGCGCCACACGAGAGAGGCTAACCCTTTGATCATTCCCTACTATTCCCTCTGAAGAGGAAATAAAAACACCTGCCTGGGAAAGCCAATAAATGCTCCCTCAAGAACTAAAAACACAAACAGTCACAGTGCGGAGATTCCAGGTGTGAATATACAGGCTTGGGCTTTCCTGTTTGTCGTGTCACCTACTCACAGTTCCCCCCCCCCTTCCCCCGCACCCCCCCCACTCCGCCATCACCTGTGCCACAGACAGCACCGGCCAAACAGAACGCCACAATTCCCGCTACCATTGGCTGCGTTCCAAAGAGGGGGTGGGCCCTGTCACAGAGAACAAGCAGCTTTCCTTGTCCTTGTCTTAATTTTCCCTTTATTTGATAGTGGCTCTTTTCTACTTGGCTTCTCGCTCCTTTCAAAAAGGGTCACCTTCGCCCGGAGGTGTAATAATTTATTCTCCGTGTCTGAAGAAGGCAGAGAGGGCTGACCTGATGTCAAGGCTCCTGACAACACTTCTGTGTTACGCATCATATGCAAAATACCGTACAGTACAGTACTGCAAGCAGGAATTGCCTGTTTGGCTCACGTTGAGCTGTGGTGAATGAAGTGCCTAGTTTCTCTAACTACACCTGATTAAAAAAATCAGAAACAGAAAACATTCACAATAACACAGTAATAATAATCCTTGCATTTGATGCCCTAGGTCATCATTGGGATTACTCAAAACGCTTGACTGGAATATATTATAAAGTGTACTGACCGTGCACGTTTGGCGAAACGCGGCAGCCAAATGTCTCACAAACAAACAGTCGTGGATTGAGGGTCAAATTCGTTTGGTTTTTGTTGGTTGGTTTTTTTGGAGGTCTTATTTCCGATGGAATAACGATCCACCAGTCGACCAACAACCGGGTTTCTACTGACCGCTAGGTCAACAGAGGTGTGTGGAGCAAGGGCACCTTGCCGAAGATTTTGCCGCACCTGAGAATTGAACCCGGGTCCTCTCAGTCGCGAACCAAGCGGGCTAACCACTAAGCTACGGGATTCTAGACTATAAGGAGGGAATCACAGGAACAAAGCACACAGGCTACTGTTGTATCACTTGGCTCTATCTGCCATGAAGCGTTTTTTTAATATACAGATATATATATGAAACAGAACTGTTTTCCAATCGCTAGTGACAGAATCATTATGCTTTGCAAGAATGCACTGCTAATAATCCTTTCGGAAATAAAATAAATTCCAGAGTAGCCTGGCATGAGTTCCCTCTTGTTAATTAGGTGTAGTTAATGGCTTGGCATGTGCTAATAACCAGTAGCACACTCCCAATTATTCTTTCTTGTAATATTTACAGGGGGGGGCATTGTTTACCTGTTTTTTAAGAGCTCTCTCACTTTCTCCCAACCGAAGGTTGTATAATTTCCATCACATCAATTAGGTGCGGCTAGGTTTTATACAATGTTAATGTTCAGAACTATCTGATAAAGTTATACCAATACTCCTGCCACCCCATCCCCCACCCCCATCCCCCAACACTCCCCCCCACCCCACCCCCCCCCCTCCCCCACCCCATCTCCTTTATTTTTACTACTAACAGCAAAAATCCTTGATGTTGTCTTATCACATCACTGTAAACCTCTCAAAAAGCTTTGCGGGATTTACTGTAAAATGTCATGTTTTCGTAAATCTATTACTATCCGAAAGGCAGAGAATCAACAACAACGACAACTTTGATTTATATAGCGCCCTTCACGCTGGGATCTCAGAGCGCTTAGAGCAACTTTAAGCACAACATTTTTGTTAAAGGAATGTATGGGAAGCATTGAGATAATAATAATATTGATAACAATCCTTGCATATCATATAACGCCTTATCACATCTTCTAGACTGTGTCTCAAAGATGACAGCTTGCCTAACAGGCGTCCCTTTGCAAACCCTTCTTCGCTCCGTCCATTCCGGTCAATGGGAGGCCTGTTTCACCCACACAACAGTCACTTCACTTTATCAGTAAATTCCGTGAAGTGCATCGAGATGTCTGAATGCCTTGATATGGTGCCTATATAACGATTATTATTGCAAGGCAGCTAGCTAACCCATACCAGTAGAAATTCAGTTCACAAACTCAGTGAATGATTGTGCTGAATAAAATAATAGTAATATTGTCTCATGAGCAACACTGAAATTGACCCCCAAAAAGGCTTCCCATGATAACTTCTGTGAAAGGCTCTTGACACTGTCAGCGCTTTCATTCCCTTATCTATATGATATATAATAATAATCTTTGCATTTGATACAGCGCTTTTCACATCTTCTGGATGGTGTCTCAAAGCGCTTCACGGGATATACTGTACGGTGAATTGACTGCATATTTGTGGGCGAAATGCGGCAGCCAATTGCGCACAGCAGCATCCCAGAAAACAGTGGTGGATTGAAAATGACCAATTTTTTATTATTGTAGTTTTATTTGGATGGATTTTTCGAATATATATATATATATATTTATTTCATATATATATATACATATTTAGCAGTTGGCTGCTGTGTTTCGACCACTTTGCAGTACTGTAAGTGTACACGCATTTGTGTGATCAACTTAAACCAGCCGAGAGTGAGTTAACACAGCACCATCGCCTTATCAATGAATGGAATAAAGAAGTAGCCGATTGGATACCAGGGAAGCTCTTTAAACGGTGAATGATGGAGGAGGAGGAGGGGGGGGGGGTAATCTGGGAAAGTCCCATCTGATTGGAAACCCACAACCACTGGCCAACCACAGCCTTCTGATAGGGCGGCATGGAGTAGGCGTTAATGGCACAGGGAGCCTGAGCATTGGAGGGAATGGGTGGTGGGTGGGTGGCTAGATGATGATGGAGGGAGGGAGGGAGGAGGGGGAGGAGGGAGATGATGATGTGGTGCTGAGGGTGAGATGTGAAGCTTGAGGCACATTCAATGGCTCTTCCACCGATGGCTTCTCCGCCCTTCAAGCGCTGTTCTTCGAGATGTAGCCTCCTTCCTCTCTCTTCCATTCCCCCCCACCCACCCACTCCTCCTCTCTCTTCCCCCCCCATCCCCATCTCCCACCTACTCCCCCCCACCCCCCCCACCATCTCTCCTCCTCCTCCTTGAGTAATAAACAACAGACCGAGGACGAGACTCAACAGCGATCTGCAAATACAAGTGGGGGGGATGGGGGGGAATTCCCTGGTCTGAGCGGAGAGAGAGAGAGACAGAGAGAGAGACTGAATACACAGGACACCGAGAAATGGAATAAGTATATATCTGTGTGTGTGTGTCTCTGTGCGTGTGTATGTCTGTCTACTCGCATTCTTGGTTGTACTACTCTTAAGACTGCAGCTACTATGCGGCTGGAAAGAATCTCACTGGAGATTGAGGTGAGGGACTGTGGCATTTGGGGGGGGGGGGGGGGGGGGGCAAATGGTTTTTTAAATTTCCAAAGTGATTGAAGTTTATTTTCCTCCCCCCCTACCCCCCCCCCCCCACTCCACCATCAGCCCCAAACCCCCCTCCCCCCTCTCTCCCCCCCCCCCCCCACTCCACCATCAGCCCCAAACCCCCCTCTCCCTCCCCCCCCCCCCCACCCACCCCCCAAATCCTGGAGACACAATTTCAGTCCCTGCATGAAAACTCTACACGTGTAGATCAGAAACTCTTGAAAAAATACATTACGCTCCAGTGATTTAGTAAGAATGCAGATCAACTGTGCTCTGTGTGTGTGTGTCTGTGTGTGTTTATAACACGTGTGTGTGTATATATATAAAATTTATATATAACTGTATGCTATTTTCCTAGCAATTTTCGAGAGATTAGACATGGCGTTCGAAGAGGAAAAAATGACCCCCTTTTTTTGGGTGGAGGGGGGGGGGGGGGGGGGGGGGGGGGGGGGGGGGGGGTGGAGAGAGAGAGAGGAAATGGACTGAATTACACCCAGGAAAACAGCCCAGGCAGACACCACACCGTGAGGCGAATGGGAGAGGAGCAGAGAGAAGAGAGGAGAAGACAACTCTGGCAAAGAGTTTCCAGAGAGAGAATTAAAACCCCTCTCCGCCCAGGATGTGTTTTGAAACAGAGCAGAGACAGAGAGAGAGACAGAGAGACCTTGGATTTGGAAACTTGGCTATGGCGAGTTCTGGAGAACACACAGAGAGGGGGGGAGAAGTGTGTGTGGGGAGGGGGTGGTGGTGGTGGTGGGGGGAGGGAGAGGGAAAGGGGAAAAAAAAAGCACACACGTTTGGGACATTTTGCCGACCAACCAACCAACCAACCAACCAAACAAAAGAAAGTTTAAAAACAGCCGTGATTTGAATCGGAAGGCAACAATCATGGATTGGTGGGAAGCAAAATTCGTGAGAAGCAACCGACCTGATTTCATTCAACCTGGGAGTGAAAATGGTGGGGATTTGAAACCCCACAGGTACACGTTCATTCACTCGTTTATTTATTAATCCAGATGTGCAGATAAAAGCAGACAATCTCGCAAAGGACATTTTTCTTTGGAGGAGAAGAGCACGGGGGTTTAAGAAAACATCACAGAAACAGGTAAAAAAAAAGGAAAATAATAATTCTATATATTCTCCTCCCATCCACCCCAATTTCTTCCCTTTCTTACCCGAAAAGGGCGCCTTGCGTGTTGTTTCGTTTACAGATGGTTTGGAAGTTGTTGGGCGGTGGGTCGGGACTGGGGAGTGAGTGAGTGAGTGAGTGGATGGCGTCTCAAGCAGACAAAGAGAGAGAGAGAGAGAGGAGGAGAGAGACTGGGAGCAAGCACATGGCAAACCTGGAGGGTGACAAAGAGACGTGGGTTTCACCGCCTCTGACCGAGTGGCTCTTGATTAAAAAATAAGAATTTGAAACGAGCAACAAGATTGTCTTGTATTAATGGTGTGTTGCGACAATCCGCCTGTGTGACCCACCAGTCAGTTTGTATTGTAAACAAGCTGTTTTCACACGGGTCTTTGTAAACGAAGCGAGTCGGTTTCTCCCGTGGCTGATGTATTGATGTACAAGGGCAGCCAAGCCGGCTGGACTGATTTGTGGTTTCGTCTCTCTATTTAAAAAAAGGTGCGCGATTCAAAAATGATGCTTTTATTTATTGTGTGGTACACAATTCAAGAAAAACAACAACACGAGTTGGGCGATTTAAAGCCCGAGTGTTTTGTGGCCAACGTTGTTTTCTGATCTCCCCCCCCCTCCCCCCCCACCCCAGTTAGTAATGTGGCTACAGAAAAAACTTAGCAAAACTGAAACTAAAAGTATTTAAGATGGAAATCTTATCAACGGTGATTTCTCTACACGTGAAACCGTGTTGGACAATGAAATGGGTGAGGGGGGGGGGGGGGGGGGGGGGGGGAGAGATATTCAATGCCTTTTTTTATATTAAAATGTTTTAATATTTTTAAAATTATATTTTATAAATTTTAATATGAAACCCAAGTTTCTTTGTCATTATCTAGTTTGCCACGTGCTCTTTCTCTTTCTGGCAGCCTGTTAATAGATTCTTTTGATCATGGAATTGTAGTTTTATTCCTTAATAAGCGATAAGAATTCAATTTTTTTCCCTCTCTCTTGAGAAAAAAATATAGAACCAGTTCACCCAAATTTCGCGAACCCCCAAATTCCTCTCTGTATCTCTGGCTTCCTTTCATTTGAACCCTAATACTGGGAGTTATTTCTAAACTTGGCGACGTGTTTCCACGAAGAAATTCACTCCCCTTTTAACTCCCAAATCCATTCCCATTGAAAGATCCGATTCTATATAAAGAGTTGGAGAATTACAAGTGTTTACGCTGTCCCCGACGCTAACATTGCACAATCTGCGAGTGTAAACCGCCGTGAAATAATCCACATTTTACATTGAATATCCCACCCCACCCACCTTACTGTCTGTTTATCTCTCTCTCATCCTGTATCAAATTCAATACTGTCCCAAAATATTCCATTAGCGACGTGCTCAAGTCAAAAACCTTGGCATCGTTTGGGGATTTGAGTTTGTAATTCGCAAAGCAATTAGAGACACGCGCAAAATATCAGTCTAGCTGCAAATATAGTTCTGTGCTATATATATTATCCAGTCAAAGGTATGTGTGTGTATATATAATGTATGTATTATATATATATACATTTGACTGGATAAAATGCGAGTGGGGGCTATCATTGTTCAATGTTTTATTTTAAAAAGGCGCCTATTGTTTTGGTGAAGTGCAGATGGAATCTAGTGCAGATACGATTAAAACTCGTGCAAATAAATAGATACCAGTTTTGCCGAAATGGCATTTAACTAACTAACTAACTAACTAACTAACTAACAGATGGATAAATAGGCCGAGCTGTGAGGAGGGAAGGGGGGAGTGAGAGAGAGAAAATAAACATTTAACGGTAAATCCAACATTAGCAAAGTAGTTTCTTTTTTAAAAAGGCTGGATTTTTATTTAAAAAGAAAGAAATCCCATTGGGGTTTGCGGATAAAACTAGACTTTTGAGTCTGGCTGAACGCTTCTTTCTCATTGATCATTTAAAATGTTTTTTTTTTAAAAAAAACACAAATTGGACAAATCGAGATCGCCAAGATTCCCTCCCAAAATAGAATCAAAACAAAATAAATTTATAGGTTATCGCCTACAGTACTTACTTGACCTAAGGTTTGTTTCTCCGCGTTTTAGTTTTTACATTTTTTTCCCCCAGAAAAAAACCCGCTCATTTTATTCCCAAAAGTCAA